>KV454567.1:2365-37510 GCA_001662585.1 Pseudogymnoascus sp. WSF 3629
TCTATAGTAACACATTCATAACAATGTCTATACTTCCTTACTGTCTAGCATGGCTAGGCTAGGGTCCTTTCGCTTAGTTAGTTGCCATCTGTACTTAACTACAAGGGCCTATTATATACAATTCTCCTTAGCACTGCTGTTAATGAGGGCATGCTTAGTCTAGGTGTAACCCTTCTCATTGCTCATAGTAATAGCAACCACAAGTCACCTCTATATTAGGCCCCTTTCGTCCTAGCAACTTAGGGTAGTTAAGATTATTACTAGGACCCCCCATTTTCTACTACTACTATGCATGCTAAGGTGATGTGGCCTTTCTTATTACACTAGTAATAGGTTACCTTAGGGCAGCTAGCAAGGTGGTAGGTAGTTGACTTACATCAAGGACACTGTCCTAGGCTTAGTACTAGCTTTAGGGTGGTAGGGGTAAGGTTTACCCCTGTTGCTAGCCTAGGCTAGTCCCCTCCTTAGCTTCTCATTGTGGCTTGCTTGTCATGCTAGTTAGGTTCTAGTAAGGCCTTAGTAGCTCTCTGATTTTGTGGGCCCCCTGTCATCTAGTGCGTGATCTCTATCCTCATAGCTAGGGATAGGAGTTCCTAACGAGTCCCTAGCACATTGTTATGCTATAGGATATCCTTCCTTAGCCCCTCCTATAGCTTTGTGAATAGGTTGTTCCTCTGCTACTAATCGTTGTTGATTTAGAGCTCTATCTTAAGCAAATTAAGGTATGCTACAAAGTCCTCTAAGGACTACCTATCTCATTAGTAAGCATTATTATATAACGTGACTACATTAAATGCCTAGTTTGCTAGGTTAATGATGGAGTCTTTCATCTACTCCTAAAACTGCTCTTATGTTATTATACTAACCCCTTACTAGCACTTATACCTTTCCTACTTAGCTACTAGTGCTGTTCTAAAGGTAAGGACGTAGTAGTTAATCTTTAACTAGTCGTCCTTATACTACAAACTAGCATTAATCTAGAAGCATTGCTTAGCCCTGTCTAGGAACGTCTAGGCCTCCCTAAGGGTCTTGTCATTATATGTAGGTAGGTCCCTAAACTTTAGGGCATCATGGGTGGTTTAGTAGGGTAGTAGCAGCAGTAGTAGCCTGTCATCTAGTTCCCTATAGGCCTTGTAAGGCCTGCCATGCCTTAACACTAGAGGGCTACTAGGTTGCTTGTAGTTTAGGACTAACCTACCTCCTTTAGGATGTAGTAGCTCCTTAGGCTCTGCCTTATATACAGCCCTTCTAGCCTCCTCCTTTTCAAGCTCTACTATCTAGTGCTCTACTACCCCTCTCTTCTTCTACCTTTCCTTGTAGATTTAGGCCTAGAGCTACTCTAACTTAACCTTCTCTTACTTGATGCTTTCTTTAATATCTAATAGGCTATTGCCTAGGGGCGTTATATTGCCTCTAGATTTCTATCATTATCTCTCTAAGGTAACGCTTGCTCCTTAAGGGCATCCTAGTGGTGTTTTAGGCATGCTCCTAAGGACCCCTGCTTCTTGTGTCTAGGACTAGGACCTAGTAGTCATCTTTAGCAGCCCTAGCATCATTACTCCTTAGTAGTTATGCACACGAATTAGTACCATCTCCCTTGCTTCTAGTAGGCTACACCCCTTCTAGTAGAGAGTTTAGAATGTAATGAGTATAGGTAGTGTTACGATCGCAGCTTACAGCTGCTAGCGACTATGGGAACAGGCAGCCATAATAGCCACCAAGGTTACAAGGGACCGCTAAGCGCACAGCTACATATAATGAGGAATAGCCTTACTTCCTTCCTTCCTTTCTTCTTCTCTCTTTAGATTCAATCTAGCTTACTTTACCTAGACTGGCATCATAACCTCCGTGACCATCGTAACATAAGATTGAATCTCCCCTTTCTTTTGCTCTCTGAGCATGAACCTTAATACTGAAATTCGAATTCCCTTCTTTAGAAACCCTAGAACCATATCCTAAAGTCGATTCCAGGACCTTATAGAGGTAGAAGCCTCAAGTTGGCTCCTGCGGTAGTCAGCTCGACAGAACATCACCAACTTCATAGATCAGGCCTTTCACAACGCTCCCTTAACAAGGAATATAGCTGTGAGGGAAGTGCGCTCCTCTCGAGTGGCTCCTATAGTCGACAAACTGCGTAATAGGGCCTTTGGCGATACGAGTCTAATCTACTGAATACGAAAATTAAAAGAATAGCAAAGCTGCTATGGCACACACGGCCAAAGAAAAAGCCAAGATGGCTGACCGAAACCTAGAAGACTATGAGTCTATAAATGAGAAAACAACCTTAGCAGATGAGTCTAAGAAGAGAGATGAACTTCAAGATGACTTCCTCGAAGCCCAAGAAGATTTCAAGAGAATGGGCAAAACAGCTCAAGAAAGACGCCAGTCTATACTGTCAAACGGCCACTAGATGAGGATTTGGAATGTCAACACCTACACTGAATTCCAACAGCTGCTACCTAGCAGCCAAGAATATGCTTGGTCTATGTTAAAAGCCATTATGAAGGACTACCTCATCATTAGTCAAGCTTCTAATGCTGCCATCGCAGAGCAAAAGGATGCTATTCTACAGCTCTAAGAAGAAATTCAAGACAAGGATGAAAAGATCACTACACTGCAAAGCATTCAGAGATATCTTGAGAACACAGCCCCTACTCGTAATCTAGGACCTCGCCTGTCTGCTCGCATTCCAGATCCTCCTGTCCTCACAGATGGGATTGAACCAGCTTTTAAAGACTAGGTTGTGAAGATCTGACTTAAGCTGGAAGCTAACATTAACCACTTCCCAAACGACAAGATGTAGATGAGTTATCTCCAAAGTAGACTAGGAGGACTTGCAGTTTGCCATGTGAACCCTAGGCTTCGCATTACCTCACCAAACATGCTCCAGTCAGCAGAAGAAATCATCTAACTCCTTGAGAAAGTGTTTAGCGACCCTAATAGAAGACACACTACACAAACTGAGTATTGCAAGTTATACTAAGGCAAGAATACCTTCACAACATTCTAGGCTGAATTCTAGAGACTCACTGTAGAGCTAGACTACTCAGAAGAGACCTTGCTTAATGATCTCCGATTTAAAATCAACCAAGGCATGTAGAAAGCCCTTGTTGTAGAAGTGGGAGCTACCACCCTACATGAATTCGTGAAGAAATGCATGCTTATGGACCAAAACCTACAGAGAATTCAAGAAAAGGAGAAGAGAATGAAGCCACATCCGTTCGCCTACTAGAAGCAGAGTGGCTAGAGCCCTACTGCTAGTACTGCTGTTGAAATAGTAGCACCACAGAAGAAGCTCTACCGCCCTCCCTACCAAGATCCTGAGAAAGAATCGCTCATGAAGCTTAGCAAATGCTTCCATTGCCATGAAAGTGGTCATCGCGCCTGCAACTGCCCACAGAAGCAGAAAGTTAGAGTCAATGAGATCTCTACTATAGAAGAGCATGCTTAATATGAGTCGGGAAACGAATAGCCTCTAGAGAAGACGTCGCTAGAGGTTCTACAGCAAGAATTGCCTCCTCTGCCTCATCATTATCCCATTTCGACTATGACACTCCATTCTTAGCTACTTGTAGAATAGGAAGAAACCAAATTGTCATGCAAGCCTTAATGGATAGTGGTGCAACAGGTGGAAGCTTTATGAATGCTATTAACGCAAAACGAATTTGTGAAATTGAAAACATCTCTCCTATCTAGCTCCTAAAACCAAAGAACATTGAAGGATTTAATGGAGCTACTGCCCCTCTAGTTACACATGCTATATACCCTCGACTACAAATTAGAGACCACGTTGAAAGTCTATGTCCTCTATTCATTACCACTCTTAGGAAACATTCCATCATTCTTAGGAAGGCTTGGATGAAGCAACATGGAGTTACACTTGATATGGTAAATGACCGTGTTATATTTACTAAAGATCATTGCTAGCACACTACACCAACGAATACCTAGAAACTAAAACCTACATGCCCCTAAGATAATAAGCAAATACAAGATGACAAAGCTCAGAAGCTAGCCCTCTAACCTCCTTATTAGAACAAGAACACATGCACTGTTGTAATGATCGGAGCTGCACCATTCAATATGGTACGAAAGCAGAAAGGAGCAGAAGTATTTGCAATATCATTTAAAGATATACTCGAAGAACAAGCAAAAGAGGAGGCAGTAGAAATCGACCCAAAATTGATCCTCCTAAAGGAGTTCCATGAATATCTCGATGTGTTCTCAAAGCAAGCAGCAGACAAACTCCCACCTCATAGATATGCTGATCATCATATTATGATAGAGAAGGACTTAAAGTTAGGACATGCGCCACTTTACAACATGTCACGAGAAGAGCTTGACCTTGTGAAGAAGTATATAGAGGACAACCTATCAAAAGGGTTCATTAAAGCTAGCAAAGCTCCTTTTGCCTCCCCTGTCCTTTTCGTCCGCAAACCAGGAGGTGGATTGCGATTCTATGTTGACTACCGAAAATTAAATGCCATCACAAGAAAGGACTCATACCCATTGCCTCTAATTAACGAGACGCTTGCACAGATCATAGGAGCAAAATACCTTACTAAAATTGACATCCATTATGCTTTCAATCAGATTCGAATGCAAATAGAAGAGGATGAAGACCTTACTACTTTCAAAACAAGATTTGGATCCTACAAGTATAAAGTCCTCCCCTTTGGCCTTACTAATGGCCCTGCAACATTCCAAAGATACATGAACGAAACCCTTATGGAATACATGAACAGATTTGTTACAGCATATATAGATGATCTTCTCATCTATAGTGCAAATCATGCTGAGCATACCTAGCATGTGAAAATGGTCTTACTAAAGCTCCGAGAAGCTGGGCTATAAGCAGATATCGCAAAATGCGAATTTTTCGTCTAAGAGACAAAATTTCTAGGACTCATTATCAGAGTCCATGGCATGAGAATGGACCCTACGAAAGTCCAAACTATACTTGAGTAGAGAGCACCAAAGTCACTCTGAGATGCACAAGCCTTCATTGGGTTCTATGTGTTCTACAGACGGTTCATACGAAGTTACTCTACCATCATAAAGCCACTAGTAAATCTCACAAAGAAGGGTCAGATATTCGAATGGAACTAAGCTTGCCAGGAAGCCTTTGAGTTAGTTAAGAAGACTGTTATAGAAGCACTAGTGCTACGACACTTCGACTAGGATAAAACAGCATATGTGGAAGCCGACTCCTCAGACTACATTTCCTTAGGAGTTCTATTACAGAAGGATGATCAAGGAGTCCTACATCCTGTTGCTTTCTTCTCTAAGAAGATGACACCTGCTAAGTGTAATTATGAGATATACGACAAAGAGTTGCTTGTAATTATTTGGTGCTTCGAAGCCTGGAGACCTGAGATAGAAGGTACAGCGATGCCAGTCCAAGTCCTATCAGATCACAAGAGCCTTGAATACTTCATGAGCACAAAAAAGCTCACTAGGCGTCAAGCTCGATGGGCAGAATTCCTTTCTCGCTACAATTTCCAAATTGTATATCAACCTAGCAAACAGAATGGGAAAGCAGATGCTCTTACGCGAAGGCCAGGGGATCGACTAGAAGGAAATGAAGAGGATGACCGACAGAAGCAACAGCTTTAAACGATGCTACTAATGGAGAAGCTACACCCAGAACTTGTACAGCAGCTAGAACTCAAAAGTCGAGAGCAGGCACAAGATGCTCAACTCGCGCCAATCCTACCACAAGATTAGAGCATCTATGACAAGATCCAAGCAGCACAACTCCAAGATGAACTATGTAAGGATATGATATAAAGACTACGGAATGATGAGCGAGATAGCCCAAACATAGCCCTAGCACATTACGAAGAGAGAAATGGACTCTTACTCTACCAAAATCGAGTTTGGATCCTAGAGGACACCCGAGTCAAGCTCCTCTGTGAGGTTCATGACCAGCTAGCAATAGGACACCCTAGAATTAGGAAGATGATTCGCATCATTAAGAGACAGTACTACTAGCCTCGGATGGACAAGACTATCACTTAATATGTGAAGAATTACCACATCTACAAGAGATCAAAACCAACCCAAGATGCGTATAATGGACTCCTACAACCAATCCCAATTAGAAGCCAACCATGGCAGGATATTTCCCTTGACTTTGTTACTAGATTGCCACTTTGCGAAGGAAACAACGCCATTCTAGTAGTGGCCTGTCGACTAACTAAAGAACGGCACTTCATTCCTTGCTTCATAGGACAAGAAGGCACTATAGCAGAAGCTATAGCGCAGTTACTACTCTGACATGTATAGAAACACCACGGCCTCCCAAATTCGATTATATTAGATAGAGGTCCCTAGTTCGTCGCAGCAGTCTAGAAAGTGCTATGTAAGGTATGGAGAATAACAGCAAAACTATCAACAGCCTTTCATCTAGAAACAGATGGCCAGACAGAGAGATTTAATGCAGAGCTCGAGCGATATCTCCGAGCCCATATCAACTACCTACAAGACAATTAGGTTGAGTATCTCTGCCTAGCAGAATTCGCAGCAAATGCCCTACCATCAGAATCGACAAAAGTAAGCCCATTCTTCGCAAATAAAGGCTTTGAACCACGCATGAGTTTTGACATTCAGCATACAGATGTCCAAGATGCTCCTCAAGAGCATAGAGACACAGCTCAGAAACTACATGATGTTTAGGAATTCCTACAAGACCAGATTGCCCTCTCCCAAACTCGAATGGAGCACTTTGCAAATCAAAATAGGAAGCTAGCACCAAGATACAAGGTAGGAGACTAAGTCTGGCTTTCTACTCGGAATATCAAAACCCAGCGACCCTCAAGGAAACTCGACCATAAGCAAGTCGGCCCATTCTAAATCCTCAAGCAAATTAGGAATGTTGCATACCAACTCCAGTTACCACCAAGCATGAAAATACACCTAGTGTTTCATAGCAACCTCTTGCGACTCAACTCAGATGATGCTTTACAAGGCTAACACCATAAACCACCACCTCTAGTTATCATAGAGGATGAACCTGAATGGGAAGTTGAAGAAATCCTTGATTCTAAACTCCTACGGAAGAAGTTGTTCTATATGGCAGCATGGAAGAACCATCCACCAGACAACACTTGGTATCCTGCTACAAATTTCAACAATGCACCTGAACTCACACAAGCCTTCTACCGCAAGTACCCACAGAAGCCACGATGATCATACTCTTGATTAGGAGATCAATCTCAAGTAGGGGGGGGGTAGTGTTACGATCGCAGCTTACAGCTGCTAGCGACTATAGGAACAGGCAGCCATAATAGCCACCAAGGTTACAAGGGACTGCTAAGCGCACAGCTACATATAATGAGGAATAGCCTCACTTCCTTCCTTCCTTTCTTCTTCTCTCTTTAGATTCAATCTAGCTTACTTTACCCAGACTGGCATCATAACCTCCATGACCATCGTAACAGGTAGAGTGCTAGAACGTGTAGTTGTATTTTTTGAAAACTAAACTCTGCTCCCTTGCTATTAGGAGAGATATAGTCTATATAGTAGGATGTTAGCACTAATATGCTAGTGTATTCATAGTATACCATAATTAGTAGATTCTTATACCTCCTATCTTTAGCCTATAGTAACACCCTTAAAATGATAGAGAGTTAGGGCTGACCTATGACAGGCCCAACCATAGCTTTAGCTGGTGTAGCATGCGTCACGTGCCCTACTAGCCCTAAAACCCTAACGCTAAATGCTAGGCCCTTTAGGCAGCTCAACCCTACACCCCCTACTAAGACGTAGTCAAGCTGCTAACGAACCCCTAACCTTACACTCTACCTACCCCCCTAGTACTCATGATAATATCTAGCTTAAATCACATTGTTTATTAGAAGCCTAAACTAATAATACCACTTAGTCCCCTAATCTCTTAATTAGATTTCTTACTCTTATACCCTTTCTCTAGGGAGTAGAGTTCTTTAATGACGCTTGTAAAAGACTATTAAAATCTCTTAAAACCCTAGTACTATAATGCTTATTACATGTAAGAGAAATAATACGCTCTTGTCTATCTCTTAGGAATTCCTTGCTATTAGATGGTTTTGCTAGTACCTATACAGGAGCTAAGTACTTAGCAAATGGGCATGCCTAACCATTTATAGCATTAAAAGAGTTCTTGCTTTTAGCAAGAATCTAGTTTAGTGCTATACTTAAATCTGTCTAAGTAATGGGCTTAAACATTGCTATTAATTTTGTAAACCATAGCCCTTTAGCCTCGTCTCTTCTCTACCTATGTGTCATTTGTGGCTATACCTGTCTCCTAAATGCAGATAACACCTAATGTTGCTAGTCTTCTTCTAAAGGAAATCTAACAATAGCCCTAGCTAAACATGACGTTAGCCTCACCTATGTACTACCAAAAAAGGTTGTTCTAGAAGGTAGAAGCATTACAAGGTTCTTTTTAGCATGAGGTCTCATTTCTTAGAGTGTAAACTCTTCTCCAAAAGCCATATATAGAAAACAAATGCAACTACAACTCTCCATTGATAAAAATATGTGTTTTTTTTTCTGATATAATAATGAGAAAACAATAAGCTACTGTGCTAAGTTAATAGGAAAAGGGGAAAAGAAAAAGGGTAATAGAAAAATGGTAATAGAATGTAAGGCGTAGCCTTAGGGTCTCACGGGAGTCTAGGGAACTAGGTTAGAAGGTTGAAGGATATCGTATTCAGTAAGTACAATAGGTCTTCGTAGACATAGCGACTATTGACTAGAGTTTGTTGCTTGGTTGCCGCGCCCACTCCCCAATGTTATGGATTGTCGCGCTTAACCCACCCTCCTTCTTCCCACTTCCTTTCTTTTTTTGTTTTCCCTTCTAACCTTGCACTTCCATGATACGCCCCTAAGTCTAAGGCCCTCAATCCAACTCACCTAGCACTTAAGGATCGACTTAGGGGTAGAACCCCATCTCAACCTCACCATGCCTCCACGCAAGGGTCAAGGCCTTGCCAAGAGCACGCCCCTTAAGAGACCTACAAGAAAGATCGTAGGCTCTCCTGAGTCGAGCGCCCCTGAGACTCTAACGCCTTCTAGTGCCACCGCTAAGCGCCCTCGCGTCACCCGTCCATACCGTTCGCCCATGGTGCAGGAGTCTAACGTCCCTAGGCCCGCCGCCACGAAGCCTGTGGGGATGCGAACCGTGTTGGGATGGAAGGTCGCGGCTAGGCGCGTGGTCCCTGAGGACTTGGGTCCCGTTCGTGCTGGCCTCCGCGCGTGTTGCGTGAAGTGCGCACACACGTACTATAACTTCCCAGGGCAGATGTGCTGGACGCCTTTGGGTTTAGATAAGTGTGCTGATTGTGCTCACGGGCACAACGACTGCGTCATGGTAAGGGCCCTTTCCCCTTCGTTTTTGCTTGTACTAACGGTTTGGGCAGGTTGATCCCTAGTTTAGCAGCCACCTCAAGGTCCTCCAGCTAGCCGCTGATATCCTGCTAGACAGCCAAGCAGATGACGACGAGGCTGGGTTAGAGGATGACTCGCCAGCCACCACCCAAGCTCTCAAGGCGCTCGCCGAAGCTCAGCGTACCTTCACGAATACTGTCCGAGCCAAGGAGGCTGCCACCCTAAAGGGTAAGGGAGCTGCAGGCCCATCTAAGGCCAAGGAAGTCGTCGCGACCCCCTCTAAGAGTATGGGTCCTACCATGGTTAATGTGGACGATCCTTGCCAAGCCCTTCTTCACTACGCCAAAACCCTCGCCATACTAGGCAAGGCGAAGACTGAAGATTTGAAGGCTGCCGCCTAGGTGTTCAACACCTCTGTTACTGAGGTTCTTAATGCCTTCTAGTCTAGGCTAGAGGACCATGTCAACACCTTGAAGTTACTTGTAAGTCCATGGCCGCTTCTTTTCTCAGATGTTTGCTAACCCCGTAGGCAGTTGGAGCCTAACACGAAGTGAGCCCTCGTCTCGCGAGTCCTCGTCCTTTAGTCGTCCCTAAGAACCTAGAGATGGCCCTCCTTGAGAGGACCTTTGTCAAGTCTTCAAAATGGCGTATAATGTTCGTTCCCCCGTGCCTAGCCCATCGCCTAAGGTGGAGGATGAGGCTGCAGGCCCTTCGGGTTCGTCCCCTCTAGGAGACGCGATTGTTATCTCCTCTGATACTTCGTCCTCTTCCTCGGAACCAAGCTCCTCGTTGTCGTCCTCGCCCTTAGGGCAAGGATCCTCGTCGGAGGCTGATCTCTGATTGTTTTACGTAGCCCATAGGCTAATATTACTGCGTTGTTTTGCCCTTGTTCCCACGTGCCTGCATGCTGTGATAAGCCTTGATTAGAGGCAGTTCTACGTCGTGCTTTGACCCATTGGTCGTCCGCGGCCGTGTAGCCAGCCCATCTAATTAGGTATTCCTCCTTACTTAATTAAGGGCTACAGCCGCCTGCATAACCGGCTTTCCCTTCGTGTGCAAGCTGTTCAATCTTGAAACCTCGCCATATGAGGCTCCAACCTTCCGGCGCCTCCCGGGCGATCAATAGGGCGGGACCCCACCGAGACTGTGAGATAAATGACGTATTAGCGGCATCCAACCTTCTGGCGCCCGGGGCGATCAATACGGCAGGACCCTACCAAGACTATGAGACAAATGACGTATTAGCGGTAAAGGACCCAAAATCTCAGGAGCTGTACTATTAGGAGACAATAGTTAGAGTAAGGCCACCCTTTGACCTTCAGTCATTTCAATAAGGGAGAAATCTTCTAACTATTTGCAAGACTATTTCCAATACTTGGTGGCGGAGCAATGTCCGTCGCAATGGCTGCAGTTCCGTGGAGAAATTCGGTACGTGGATATGCGGGTGATGCGAGCGATGTGGGAGGGTACAGGCTGTCTGTGATTTCCCGAGCGCGAACCAACTTGTAGAATTCTATGGGGCTACGGCCTTTACTTATGCCGTGGCCCCGAAGGTTATACTACATACGAAACTACTCTAATACATCAGAAGGATCGAGATTACAGTGTTGGTTAGGAAATTAGCTAACTAGGGGGTGGGCACGGGCCCTGGATTACAATAATCCACCATAATCGACCTCATACACGGTTGCGATGTATTGTCTTGGTAAACCCGCGACATGTCTTTGCACTGGAGAAGTGAGAGATTGGATGGAGTAAGTGTTGTGCAAGTATGTATATATGCATAATATTCATGATTCTTCAAATCGTAACTTAGCACTCTACTTGAGTCCTAATACATCATAACTCCTCTGACCACTATCCCCCCCTAGATCAAAATCGAAATAGCCGTCACCACCGGATCCATAACCGTATACCTCGGGAACCCCGCCGCCAACTCATCGCTATGATGCGTAAAGATGCCCTTCTTAGGCAACCGCCTCTTATCCCCCTCCGCAAACGTATTCCCCAGCACCCACAACTCGCGGCAAAATGTCTCGGCGACTTTCATGAGCTTGTCGTCGTTGACGAGCTTGGCGGCGCAAAACACATTCACGGCGTAGGCGACTAGATTGAGGTCCTTGGTGACGGTCTGGCTGAGGAGGGCGGGGAGATGGGAGGCGAGGAGCCATTCGGCGTCGCGGTCTCGCGCGACTGGTAAGGCCTTGATGAGGTCCTTCTCTTGGTAGCTGACGAGGGAGGACAGGGTGGTTGGTGGTGCTGCGCAGAGAGCTGGGGGTTTGTTGACCACGAAGGAAAGGTAGTATTGCTGGAGGTAGTTGACGGCTGTGTGTTGGGGAGAGGCAATGTGCATACACATGGTGACAGCGTCGATGAGTTCCGCCACGGTTTTGATGTTGGGGAACGTCTTCAGAGCAGCGCCTTGGTCGCTTCGGATCTCATTGACCCAATCGCGGATTATCTCGTCCTCATTGAGTTTCTTGTCACCATCACTGTCCTCCGTGTACCCATCGGTTGCCAAGTAGCCCTTGACGAAAGTGCGGAGGGTAGCCCACATCAACTTCATGTTGCGGGCGTACGTATAGTTGACAAACTTGGGATCACATTTCTGGTGACATTCCGGTCCACACCCGGCCGTACAACCCTCACTGGGTTTCTTGTTCGCGTCACAGGCCAAATGGCAGCGGCAGCAAAGATCTCCGAGTTTCTCGAGGGGGAAGCCGCGACGCTCGAGATCTGTGGGGATGTATTTACCCTGGAAGTCGAAATGGTCGTAGGAATAGTTGACGAAGCTCTTGCATTGCTTCTCGGTTGCGCCTATGATGGGGATGACCACGTATGGAACTAGAATCGAACGAGCTGATGCGTTGAGGGATAGGGTCTTGTCCCAGTGTGCTGATAGTATCTTGAAAAGTATGTGGCTCGAGGGCAATGTGCGCTGCGAGGCTACAATAATTGGCTCCTCAATCAAGTGGGTGTTGGTGAGGTGGATGGCCAACTCATGTCGAATCCAGTCGGACACTTGGGAACAGGTTTTGGCATATCGCCAGGCCCAGTCTGTCTCTTCATTGTGCCCCTTCTCATCTGCGGTAAGCCGTTTGTTGAAGATGACAACCGACTTGTCCATCGTGCCCTTGTAATCAATTACAATGCCGAGTGGATGAAGTCTTCCTTGCCCGTCAAGATGGAGAAGTGTGACTGAGGCACAGGCCCAACGATTCGTACTTGAAAAGAAGCCATCTTTATCAGACATGGTGGCATCTGCTTCCTTGATCCCGAAGGCTGTACGGAAGTAGCTGCAATCTTGAACATACAATGAGGAGTCATCCGCTTCTCTCAAGAGTAGTGCAACTTTTTCGAGGTTTTGGTGCTTAGCAGCTGACAAAAATTGGGATTTCCAGGCCCCAGCCAACTCGATCGTCGTTGGGTTGGTGCCGTTGAAATTCTGCTGGGCAAACATCGCATCCGAGTACCAAAACATATTGCTATCGTTCAGATCTCCAACCGAGGATTTAGAAAGGCTGCCGGGCTTCTCACGGGACTCCTTGTGCTTTTCCAAGATCTCACGGAAGTTGTTACAGGCAACAAATTTAGCAACCTCTTTGGATCCAGGGCGCACAAAGTTGAACAAGGTAGAGGCAATGTTAGACTGTTTCTTGAGAATCGCCCTGAACACAACATCGAACTGGGCATCGCCATATTCGTTACCGCCGAACATCTCCGCGTCTTTGTAGCTGTCGCCCTTGGGGACGAGTTCAAGATGTGGCGGGTAGTTATTTGACCTGGAGAATCGGTATAGATTTTTCTTCTCGTCGAGCTTCCTGTTGGGGGCCATACTTGGCTCAAACTCGGCGACATCAAAGTATGATTGAATACTAGCGAAACCTTGTCAGAACTGTCATCAAAAAGCTTTAGCTAGAAATCAATTAACCCCGTCATAATCTTGCCGTAGGCAACGGATATTGCCTTGGAAGTTTCCTCAAAGTTCTTTTCTTTAGCCTGGGTCTCCAATACATCGCTGGCAAACACGGCCGGATCCCAACTTGAAAGTTTGAATGACTCTGGAGCCAATGGAAGTGCCAACTTCTCATTGGTCAGGTCGACAGGAGCTAGGTTGGAAGACGGATCCATTGTCGTAAATCGACTACTTGAGTCAAGTTGAAATTTGAAATGGGCTGAGAAGTGGAAAGAAAGAAACTTCTTGATGAAGAAGGAGATGATGTTTCGAATGAATACCTGCAACTCTGAACGGCAGACCATATTATATATGTAGCAGATGGCTCTTTAACCGCTTTAGGAGTTGCATTAAAGAATGTAGGTGTTTCTCAACACGGTTCAGACACCCAGCGATTCCGTCAACTTTCCAAGGTCAAAGCCGATCAAAAGCGCCATTGTGATGTTTTCTGCAACGCATCTAGCTAATGAAATGTAAGGACTCGATCTTTTCCAGACTTCCACTCGCCAGATGAGCAGCTGTATTGCCGCTAAAGTAAACTTCACAATACGCCATGCCAAATAAAATTGCTTATTTTTCAAGTACTAAAGTCGTATTGCGATCCGTTTAGCTTAGTCTGATCAAAAATAAACAAAAAATACCTAAACTATTGGGTTCTATCAAGGCCTGGAGCTGTTGCTGTGACTGCTTTAGTGATCGTCCTTTACTGAATGTGAAAAAAGCCCACGGGGTACGTTCAATAGGCTACGGGCTGTCCCGTCATGATGGTCTGGCCAAGACCACGCACGTGGCGCTAAAAGCCAATATATTTCAGCCGCCCCGCACCGCACCCTTAAAGGTAAGGTATATTTTATGGAGGCGGTTCCAAAGCAGCTGGCACGCGACACGACACCCCTCTCTTGACCCAATCCAGTGAACCTCGCATCATTTCAGCGATTCTTTACGGCATGAGCTTGGAACTAACTTGTTGTTGTGTGGCGATACGCTTCTTTGACTTACCTGCCCTGCCGCATATGGAGTTTGAAAGACAGTCTAACAGTCTAAGCTCCCCCATAAATGGCACTAGGTGACTCTGGATGTTCGGGAGACGGAAAAGTTAGCCGGCCACGCTCTAGCCACGCGCTCAATCACATTGCGGCAGATTTTTCTTTCCCCGTTTGGGACAAACCCCTCTATTGCTACAACTTCTCCACTGGTGGCGGCTTTGTCGTACACGTACACGTACAGCTGATTGAGATGATCCTTTCCCATTACGGTGAAGCTCTCTATAACCATTTCAATAGCCTCCTTCTCTCTCCTTGTGGCGTCTTTGTCGTATAGCTGAGTGTTGATGGTTCTTTCCCAGTTGGAACGAACCTCTCCATTGCCACTTCAATAGCCTCTCTCTCTAGCCGCGGTGGCTTTGCCCCGCAGCTAAATATGAACCAGGCATGTCTTTTTAGCATAATATTTCAACTCTAGCGCAATTATTTGTCCTCCTAGATACAACCGTGAAATGCAAACGCAAACGTGTACATATATTCTTCTTCGCTGTCCTTTAGGTTAGGAGCATAAAGGAGCTCAATCCGAACAGCTTTCACATTTCATATCTTAGTCTTGCCATTTCCTTTCTCCTGGCACCATACAAGTTTCCATATCGTCAAGATGGGCTTCGGTGACTGGCTGTCTGGAGCCTTCTCCACTAACGGCTCAGTGACCACTTTCTTGGAAAAAATCCCCATTGTAGGACATGTTACTGGTATAGTCCAATTCGCCACTGGCAACACAGACCAAGGCTGGCGAGCCATCGCAGAATCAACTGGAAACCTTTTCTCCGTCGCCGGTGCGGTTGCCGGTGCGGTGGGAGGACCAGTTGGTGCAGCAGCCGGCGGTGCAGCTGGTGGTGCACTTGGAACTTTGATAAAACACGGCATTGGCACTCAAATCGACAATCCTGACGTCAAAAGCGACATTGGTGATTTGACCGTCACCGGCGTTATCACTGGGACGGTAGTGAGTGGCGTGACTGCGTACATTCCCGGAGGTGGCCAAATACTTGGAAATGTAGGAAAAGGACTTATATCGGCAACAGGGAAGCAGATGGTACTAAGTGGGATTGGTAACGTTGTGGGAACAACAGTGCTGCAGTAAGTAGCACATCTTAATCAGCCCAATCCGGCTTGAAAGTCGCTGACTCAGCTTTTTGATGCAGACCACGCTTGGGAGATATGATTGAGCCGAAACCCGACGATCCTGTAACACAGAAGAAGAGATTAGTTGTCAGCCAATATCAAGATGGAGAAGCAAGAGAACTTAGGGACATGTTGGTGGGAGTCGCGAATGTCTACGACACCCAAGTAGCGAGCCACTATCTTCGAAACTTCGCCATGCCCTTGATGAGCATCCAAGCAGGAAACCCCTTTGCCGCAGCACGAGCAGCTTGGCTTGCGTCCATGACCGCTTATTCGACACGCAACTTAACTGGCCTAGAGATCGCGAGGGAGTTGCAACCCAAGATGAATTGGACCGACGCACAAAGGGATGCGGAGAGTGAACATATCGCCCAGTTTCTACGCGCCATTAGCGAGAAGGTATCAAATGTGAATGGTATTATGACCGAACTTCACGCAACGGTGGAAGCTTACTGAGGCGATTGGGTGCCCCGAGTGAACAGGCGCCGCGGTGGTAGGCGTTGATCGTTGTAAAGATTAAGGAGTAGTAAGGGACGGCGCAGAAGGAGGGTTTGCTAGGTGCGAATGTCTGCCTTCAATTAGATATTATACGTCAACGAATAATTTCCAAATGTTTCCGCATGTAATGCAGCCTGAAGCAGCTTGAAGTAGTCTTTGGTTTGAAAGGCCCTCACTCGCCTTGGACCGTCACGTTGTTGTCACGTGGTTGTTCAGTCATAATCAAGCTTTTCGCAAAAGAAAAGGCTCCGTTTGAGATAAGTTAAAGGAATGCGCTGGAAAATGATAAGCAAAGACCGCTGCATCGGGATCTTTCGATATCGATATCCTCTCATTGATATCGGAATCCGAGGATAGGAAGGCTATGCACACGTGCTCTGGTATAGAGTAGTACTTTGGTACATCTTCCTTGTAGCCGGAATTTCTATTTTCCATCTCCATATGCACTAAACTAAGTCTGGACTAGTCACTATTTCCCCTGCACTTGCATCCAAAGTTAAGACAAGAGCAAAAACAGGTCACCTGACCTATAAGCCCATGATTTACCTCTAAACGTTAATTTATCACGTAACTTATTCCCTTACCAGTAATTCACTCCCTACTTCTAGTATACGATAAAATGCAACGTGTGCAATAGATATTACTAAGTGAGGGCAGCAACAGGGGAGGGGTCATCATCTTTTAGCAGCCCCTATCTTCTAGTAGCCCCCCATCTTCTAATGCCCCTTGCCTTTTAGTGACCCATCATTTGTACCATTACATCATAATATTGAACTATTAAAGGTTTCATTAAAAGGCATAATCTACTTCTTAATTTCCTATAACCATATGGCTACTGACAGGCTTACTTAAGGAGTGATGACTATGTGCTCTTCTCTTAAAGGCTTTACATTTGGCCTAAGCTAAGAAGTTTCAAGAATAGAGGCTTTATCTAATGACGAAGTACAATTAGAATTCAAGGCCATTATAAAAGGGGATAGTTATTCCTAGCATAGTATTAACACACTAATGCAAAGTTAACTTGATAAGGGAGCACTTGAGTTTACTGCTATTAACAGAGAAGTTTTATTTAAGTGGAATAATCTCTATGATGAAAAACGGCATTAGGAACAAAACGGATGCTGCTTAATCACCTATGATGAATTTTATAGAGATTGTTTAATTAACCTAAAGATAATGCTAACAAAGGTAGGATTTAGCATTAAGGGTGAATACCACTTCATCTCTCTACTATATTATTCTAACAAACTAGGACAATAACTTATAACTTCTAATATAGATGACCCTAATCTTTCATCAACAGATCTATAGGTAGCTTTAAAACATTTTAACAATTATAGAAGCGCTAAGAGTGTAGGAGAGGATGATGGATCTTCTTTGGATTTTAAGGACTATGTAGATGACAATAGTAAAGATGACTATGAGGAAATTAAACGTACTAGCTTTAAGTATGGCGAATACTTAGATTAAGGCTAGGGGATAGAACAATTAATATCTAAGAATCATTTTGAAATATTATATCCTAGACACTATTATGCCTTCCTTAGAATATTAAGATTGATAGAACGAGTATAATATGAATAAGTGCTTACCTTAAAGGATATTCTAGTTCATGTGATTAGTTAATAAGCAAAGTGCTAGTTTTAATAATGGTCATTATAATCTTAATGGCCATTAGAATGTTAGTGGTTATATTATAGTTCTGTAAATTCCTAACTAATATCTATGTTACGATTGCAGCTTATAGCTGCTAGCGACTATAGGAACAGGTAGCCATAATAGCCACTAAGGTTACAAGGAACTACTAAGCGCACAGCTACATATAATGAGGAATAGCCTTACTTCCTTCCTTCCTTTCTTCTTCTCTCTTTAGATTCAATCTAGCTTACTTTACCTAGACTAGCATCATAACCTCTGTGACCATCATAACAAGAGCAAAAAATCTCTACATCTTGCATAGGAATGGCCCTAGGCATAATCAACTAATTATAACATTATAGTTCTAAGATTACCTAGCTCTATAGCCTTGCTAACGAGCACTAAGGTGGCTACATGAACTCTAATCCCATGCAAATGACCTATTAAGTATATTATAGTGGTGGCGTAGCCTAGACCAAGCTAATGTGAGGTATTTTTGCAACTAGCTACATCTAGTAGCATGTGTGGCCTAAAGCGTCACTACATTTCAAATCTCTAGTGCTCTCTCCCTTAAGGGGTAGAAACAATGGTTCTATGACAATGTAGGCCTAAGACTGCTCTAGTCTTAGCTCTTAGTAAGCTAGTGTAATGCAGATCTAAGGTGCTAGCTATAGCTATAGCATTAAAGTTATGAGGTAGAATCGTTTTAGACTTAAGCTAAATGGGGTGTTTAACTATAGCGTGACATCCTAGAGGAGCCTAGCTAATGTAAGGCATTTTCACAACTAGCTATGTGCTATGTAATGTGTACAACTCTGCTATCTAGCGCCTCTAATCTCCTATGCACTCTACCTAAAGGCAAAGGACAATAATGCATCATAAGGTGGATTTAAGGTGGGTTTAAGGGCACTCTAACCTTAGCTCTGACCTTAGCCCCCTATAAGCCTACATTACAAGCTAATGCAAGTTAGAGTTAACATGCTAAGTACTACTAGAGTGATGATGGGTTATGGTAGGAGGCAGGATTGTCATGGAGTCAAGCTAGATGTAGTGTCTAGCTATAGTGTTTCTGTTAAGGAGCCTAGCAAAAGTGGACTAACACTAGAAGGGCTAAAAGGCACCTACATTAGGTGCATGTTAGGTAGACGACAAAGCATTAGAGGTGAGGTAGTGTATGTTAGGTGTTAGGGAATAGACAGAGAAAGGAAGGGAAAGAGGGAGGGTAGAATCTTTATATGCTATGAAAGTAGCAGTGTACCTATGCACGTGCCTTGCTTAATGCAGGGGGATTCCTAATGTAGGTGGATGTAGTTTCCTAATGCACACTTGCCACATGTTATTTTACCTTGTTAATTATGATTTTATAAGGTAGGGTCTCTACCTATAAAGATAGCTTATATCATCTAAGCCTTCTTCTAAGTAATTATGTTCTTATAGTATGTTTAGAATTACAAAATAATGTCTTAGAGTAAGATTTCATCTCTATGCATAATGTATGTGTTCTATATATCTATAAAAATTTAGCTTAATAGCTAAGATTAAATTAAGGAAGGCCTTAATAGGTTAGTCCTTATACATTTCTAAGAGTTTAGCTTACACATATTTTTAATAGAGTGTTTCCTACTTAAAAAGCCATGTTTCTATTTTATGACCCTTTAGATTTTAAAGCTTTTACTACTAACCCTTTAGGTCTATCTTATATATAGTATCTAATAGTATGTAAATTTCTATTAACTTTACTATAATAAAGTATAGGTATAACTTGTGGTATATAACGTAGGTCATGGCATAATGACCATAATGGTGTAATGACCACAATGGCGTAATGACTATACAAAGCAAGACACCTCATACAAAACTTATAATTATATAACAATAGTGTGTTAAAGGAGCTTTAAAGCTTAAGAACTTGAAATTCAACTAGCTAAGGTAATTCTAGAAATTAAAACTAGAAAGTATAAGTCTTTGTATAAGGCCTCTAAAGCTATAGGACTTAGTAAATAATAGACAATCTACTAACGCGTTAAAGGTAGACTCTCTTGTATGAAAGCGCATTAATAATAGCAACTCCTTACTAAATTATAGGAGGATACCCTTCTAAAGTAGATTAAGTGTCTTATAATTAGTAGATATGCTCCTAGCTACTAAGTCCTTTAAGAAGTTACTAATGAAGTCTATATAGAATAGTAATGCGTCTTTGTTCTAAACGAACCATTCTAGCATTCTAAACGAATTCTAGACTTCCCACTTAGCTAGGAGTAGGTTCCACGCTTTGTACGAAGGCATCCTCATTTAAAAGTTCAACTTAGATGAAGAATTAAAGCTTAGAGAATAGACAGGGTCATAATTCTAGTAATAGATGCTTAGTTCAAGGCATACAAAGACATCCTCATATAAATGAAAATTTAAGAGAAGGACATATATAATATGGATGAAACAGGATTTTCGATTAGAACAATGGAATTAACTTGAATTATCATTAATTTAACCCATTATATGCATCACTAGGCCCATCCTAGCTAGTAGGAGTAGGTGTTAGTTATTAAGTGTATTTATGCTAATAGATCTTTAATTAAGCCACTTGTTATTTTTAAGGGCCAAAACATACTTTAATCCTAGGTTCTAAATGAAGTAATTAATAAGTGGTATTTCTTAGTAAATTCAAAAGGGTAGACTTTGAACTTACATAGAGTTAAGTGGTTAAAAAGGGTGTTTAAGCTAGTAACTTGTATAAAGGTAGCTAGTAGATAATGCCTCCTTATTTATAATGGCTATGACTTACATATAAGTAGAAGCTTTATTTCTCACTATATTTAAAACCAAATATCTCTTCTAATACTTCCTCTATACACATCTCATATGCTCTAACTACTTAACGTTATAATTTTTAGACTACTAAAAAAGAGGCTTATAGCTACCCTTAAACATTTAAACGAAGCTTAGCTCGTATGAATCTAGAAGGCTAAATGGCTTAGTGCATACATTACAGCTTATATGGAAGCTCTTTTAGCTCCTAACATTATCTCTGCCTTTTGAGGAGCTGGTCTCTAGCCATTCAATCCTTAGCAAGTCCTCTATACGATTAAAAACCAACCTCTAGCTAAAATTCAATGACTACATATACTAACAGAGTTTGATATTCTTAATCAAGTCTTCTTAAATAGTTCTCTGCTAGACACCTAGACCCTCTAGAAAGCTAATTAAGTTCTTAAAAATAGCATTATAGACTCGTATAGTTCTTAATACTCTAACAACTCGCTACATATGAAATTTAGCTAATGTGACTAAGCGACTTAACACTCGTGATATAATCTGCTAACGCGAAACAGACAACCTTTGTACAATTGCTAAAGCTCGTATAGAGCGCAAAAAAGGGAAACGAGCAGCTTTAAAGGGACATTCCTACATTTCAACTAAGGAATTACGCAATGCAGTTGTAGAGGCTAAGAAAGAGATAGTAGGGAAGTGAAGGAAAGGGAAGGAAATAAGGCAAAAGGAAGCTTCATACGAACCTGAAAGTGAGATTAAGATTAGAGAAGGGGTTGATGATGAATTAGAGAGCGATATAGATAAGCTAGGCTGGTAGTTGTTATATAATTATAAGTTTCGTATGAGGTGTCTCGCTTCGTACAGTCATTACGCCATTGCGGTCATTACGCCATGACCTACGTTAATGTCTTAAGCACCTTAGGTTATTGTCTATTATATCTCTTTTTAGATCATGTTAAGAGTCTTTATTCTTCTTAAATCATTAATTCTCCTCTTTATACCCTTCGTACGAATGTAGAACAGACCTTTAGAAATAGACAAGTTTTTTCCTCCCGAACCTAGAGCCGCAAAAGCCAACGCCTATTCTACTTTCGTACGAACCTACTAGCGTACTATTCTTCACATGGTCTAGGTTATCACGTGGTTTTTACCTTCTACAACCCATGTTCTGAGTTATCACATGGTTGTGTAATTGCTGTGCGCACCTACATGTGTTCTAAGTTATCATGTGCATGTGTGCACTTGTTTGTTTGTTTACACATGACTTCTATGTCACGTGCATTGCCACTCTAACAGTAAAACCATGTGATAACTAAGACCACATGTAGAATAGTACGCTAGTAGGTTCATATGGAAGAAAAACCCTTCATACATGTTGGCTCTTGCGGCTCTCGGTTCGGGAGGAAAAAACTTGTCTATTTCTGAAGGTCTCTTCTACATTCGTACGAAGGGTTTTCCTTTCGTACAAACCTACTAGCGTACTAATCCACACGTGGTCTTGGTTATCACGTGGTTTTTACCTTCTACAACCCGTGTCCTGGGTTACCACGTGGTTGTGCAGTTGTTGCGCACACCTGCACGTGTTCTGAGTTATCACTGTTGGATATATTATTGGAGTTTGACGACTTGATTGAGTAACCATGGGGGCCAGAGCCGTATATATACGTCTAGTATACAAGCTACACTGTGCAGCGTACTATTGGGAACGTCTCACGTTCCAACACGCCCCTCACGCTGTGCGGTGTTGCCTACCGTCGCTGCTACAGCGAGCGCCCCTACCCTCAGAGCGCCCCTATCCTCTGTAACCCAAGTCTCTGCCTTTCCTACTTCTCCGTACCACAGTATAACCTTGCACACTACTCGCAAATGGCAGCACCATTTGCGCACCCTTATAGTGTCGACCCTAGCTGGACTGTCCTGGCAACGCCTCCATGAGGTCCAGCCTTCCTAGACTGAAGTCCCAACAGTATCCTTCCATGCTCTCGTTCGAAGTAGTCGCTTGCTTGGTGTGCCCTGCACTCGTCATAACCGGTGCTGCTTCCGCTGTGTGTAGTTGTCGTAAGGAGGCTTTCCGTGATGGCGATAACTATGCTCCACTCATGCGCCTATCGTACAACATAGCTGCTCTCTCCCTGCGAGAGCTATGAGGGAAGCCGTCAATAATATATATTTGCGCAGCGCGTCACGCGCTAAGCCGGGCTCATAACCTGTTGGATATATTATTGGAGTTTGACGACTTGATTGAGTAACCATGGGGGCCAGAGCCGTATATATACGTCTAGTATACAAGCTACACTGTGCAGCGTACTATTGGGAACGTCTCACGTTCCAACAATCACGTGCATGTTTGTGTGCTTGTTTACACGTGACTCTCCTGTCACGTGCGTTGCCACTCCAACAATACAAATGTAGAACAGACCTTTAGAAATTCTAGGAATATTGTAATGTGTGTGGATGGTCTTAGTTGGTGTTGTGCACAAAGAGTAAATAAGGATCAAGTGATGTTATCACTTAGTTGTTATTGTATTGTTGACTTGTAGAAATAACACTATGATAACTCGGAACATAGAGGGTTCTATGTGGCAAAATATCGATTATTCATGTAGAAGAATGGTGACTCATGTAGAATCATAGTTCCTTAACGTAGGTCATGGTGTAACCGGGCTAATGGCGTAACCGGGCTAATCACCAGAGCCACCCTATCACCAAAAATAAAAAGTACAAAACATCAATTCCCTATTACCCTAATTCATCTATATCATCGTCAGAAAGCTCATCTTCGCTCTCCTCACCCTCTTCCTCACTCTCACTATCTATTAAGTTAATTATTGATGTAGGTTGTGGTGTTTTTGATATTTTTGAGTTTTGGGTTGCTGCTTCTGCTTCTGCTACTTGCGACTGTAGCTCCTCTGTAGATATGTGAAATTGACCCTTCAAAGCTGCTCTTTTACCCTTATCTGTGCTCTGCGCTTCTGAATAATTGAGCGTAAGTTATCTGTCTTTCTTTGTTGAAGTATATGGCGTGTGTTAAGCCGCTCTGTCTCATCTGCTAACTTATTGATATATCGCTTTGTAGGAGTATTGAGAATGCTATGACTTATTGTAGAAGAGAGCACTGTATTTGCCTTGTGAAGTGTTTGAAAATCAGGTGCTATTCAAAAAACTTTCTCAAAAATGTCATGCTCTGTTGGAGTCCTTGGCTGTTCTACTATGTCTGTTGTAGGTAGCGTAGCTGCTCGAATGACTGTTTGCGGTTGAAATGGCTGTAGGCCACACCCTCTCCAAGCAGAATTAATATTTGAATTTGAAAAAGCAGCTGCTCTTGCTTGTATGTATGCATCCATCCATTCCGACTTCTATGTGTGTAGGAGTTACACCTCATTAAGGTATGAGAGAGCAGTTGTGAGGTGTTTTTTCAAAGGTCTAAAAATTGTAACATCAAGTGGTTGTAACACATGTGAGGTATGTGGAGTGTTACTGTTAAGCTATATTACTACTCATGTACACATAGGGTAATAAGGGCTTCTACACCCTATTGTCCTAAGTGGCAACATTATATTAGTAAGGTGGCAAAATCATTACATCATTATGATGTCATATGATGTCATTATATTCTATATGGCTTATGAATATTCTATGTGTCAAACTACATTATATTATAGTATTCTATATGAGTCATTCTTACTAATTAATAGTTTGCCACCAGAACCTCCTAGAATAAGGATGTTAGATATATAAGGAAGGCTTGGTCTATGTGTTAACCTCTGTTCTTTCTGTTCCTCGAGTTAATTATAATACACACATGATAACATATTACTATTATCTTTGTTATATACTACACACTAAGACCATCCACTTACAATATAATACCATTGATTCTTACACTTATGGATATATTCCAGTCATTAATAACAGCTACACGGTGGTGGTCAAGTAGATATTGTAGACTACTTCGTGCTTTACTATTATAGTGGGTCGCAGGGCTGCAGGAGTGTTGAATGAAGATTGTAACTACAAAATAGAGGTCTTTGCAGGTTTTTGAGGCTCTTATTTTAAAGGGACAGGTAGTATTGTGACAGTTGATGATATATCGCTTTGAGTCACTTTTATAGACCTTATAGGACAGTCCATTATCAAGTTGGTAGCGATTTATTGTATCTTTAGCCTCTTGAATAGTTGGGAAAGAATCACTAAGCTTCAATTTAGTAGCCATATTGATTGTAAGGAGGTAAGTTACTACCTTAAATAGCGTCTATTCAAGGTAGAAAATAGAATAACTTAGGTAGTTCCTATCATTAACGTAGGTCATGGCGTAACTGGGCTAATGGCGTAACCGGGCTAATGGCGTAACCGGGCTAATGGCGTAACCGGGCTAATGGCGTAACCGGGCTAATGGCGTAACCAGGCTACTCACCAGAGCCACCCCACCAAACCACCAAACTACCAAATACACCTATTACCAAATGTCGCAACATGGTGCTGAAAAAGAGCCAAAAAGCCCAAGAATTCGAAAATAAGATAGCAGAAGCAGTCTTAGGAGTCCAAACTGGCAAATTTAAATCCCCATATTAAGCAGCAAAGGTGTTAGGATTAAATAAGAACATAGTAGCTATACGCATTAACGATGGCTCTACGCGATGCGAAGCACGGCAACAACAACAACTCCTCTCAAAAAATCAAGAGCAAACCCTTTTAAAGTGGATTAAACAGCTTACAAGCAGTGGCTATGCTCCTAGCCACCAGATTTTAAGAGAGGTAGCTGATGAAGTGCGTACAAATAGGTGTCGCATTTACCAAAGTCGTGGCATACAAACCCAACAACTACAAACTCAACAAACTCAACAACTACAACCTCAAATACCTAACTTACCTCTTGGGCAAGAGTGGGTTCCGCGATTTATTAAGCGCCATCTACACCTATGTGTTAACTTAGGACGCAGAGTTGAGGCACAAAGGATGAATGGGGTCATAAAGCAGGTGTTAAAGGCGTGGTTTAACGCGTACAAGAGCCTCATAACAGAGCAAAAAATCGAAAACTATAACACCTACAACATGGATGAGACAGGGTTTTCAATTAGAACAATGCAATCTACACGAATTATAGTCGATTCTACACTTAGGACGCGTTTTCAGGCACATCTAGGAAGGCAGGAATGGGTCTCTGCTGTTGAGTGCATCTACATGGATGGAACAGCTATCTACCCCCTCATTATCTTTAAGGGACAGAATATACTATAAAGCTAGATTCTAAAGGATGTTATAAGCAAATGGCACTTCTCTACAAATACAAAAGGATGGATAAGCAATCTTCATGGATTAGAGTAGCTAAAACGCATTTTTAAGCCTTCTACAAGAGCAAAAGCAACACAAAATGGAAAACTACAACAAAGGCTCCTTATTTGCAATGGCCACGATAGCCATATAAGTGGGAGCTTTATATTACACTACATATAGAATCGAATATCGCTCCTTATACTACCTCTACATACATCTCATGTGTTGCAACCACTTGATGTTGCAATTTTTAGACCTCTAAAAAGTTGCCTCACAACAGCCCTCTCACACCTTAACGAGGCACAGCTACTACGCATACAGAAGTCAGAATGGATGGATGCATACATACAAGCAAGAGCAGCAGCTTTTTCAAATTCAAATATTAATTCTACATGGAGAGGGAGTAGGCTACAGCCATTCCAGCCACAAACAGTCATTCAAGCAGCTACGCTTCCTACAACAGACGTAGCCTTAGAACGGCCACATACTCTAATAGAGCATGACATTTTTGAGAAAGTATTTGTGAACAGTAGTCCTCCAGATTTTCAGACACTTCAGAAAGCAAATACAGTGCTCTCTTCTACAATAAGTCATGGCATTCTCAACACTCCTACAAAGCGATATATACACAAGTTAGCAGATGAGACAGAGAAGCTTAATACACGCCATATACTACAGCAAAGAGAGACAGATAACTTGCGCTTAATTATCCAGAAGCGTAGAGTACAGAATAAGGGAAAAAGAGCTGTTTTGAAGGGTCAATTCCACATCTTAACAGAGGAGTTGCGGTCGCAAGTAGCAGAAGCAGAAGCAGTAACAGCATCACAAAAGTCGAAAATATCAACAAAACCACAAGTTATCACATCAATAATTGATCTAATTGATGATGAGAGCGAGGAGGAGAGTGAAGAGAGTGAAGAAGAGCCTTTTGATGATGATATAGATGAATTAGGGTAGTAATAATTGAATTATGGCGATTTTTTGAAGCTGTTGATGGGGTGGCCCCAACTCCACTACTGCATCTACACCATTGCTGCATCTACGCCACGACCTACGTTAGTAGGTTTGTACGAAAGGAAAACCCTTCGTACGAACGTAGAACAGACCTTCAGAAATAGACAAGTTTTTTCCTCCCGAACCGAGAGCCGCAAGAGCCAACAGTTATGAGCCCAGCTTAAGCTCACGATAGCTTCGACAGGATAGTGACAAAAAGTCACTAGAACAACTCCGTGTAATGAGAGTACACGTAAAAATCAACTCTTACAAAATGTCGCCACACACCCCTATGACGATCATACTCGCGAAGTTGAAGGATTAGGACGATTAGGTGGAACAAGTGAAGACAGCTGCATTAGCCCATGATATATAGGAGCAGATTAATCCAGAACTTGATGCGCAATACATTAAGGATCTAGAAAAGCTAACGAGAATAAGTCCATTGACTATTAAGGCAAAGCGACCAAAAATCCGTTAAACTCAAACACGAAAGTTTGTAGGCAATGACGATGAGGACAATGATGAACTATCAGCTAGTCCTACCATTCGTACGAACCCAAAAGATGATCGTACGAATGAATATGAGGTAGTAGTAGAAGTGAGCGATGACTCACCTCTTACTACGGATGAGAGGGAGACTCTCCGTTACGAGATGTCTATGTATGAAGAGGAGAATTGACGATTTGAGAAGAACTCAAAGGCTCTTAACGCGATCTAAAAAGAGATACAACAGACGATAACCCGAGGTGCTCGAGACATCACATACCACGCGTTACACCCATACTTCATTATGATAAAGTTAATGGAGATATACGCACCATTAGATACTATGTGCAAAACCGACCTAAAGGACTAGTGGCAAAAGCTTCAAAATCTGAAGGGTCGCGAAATGGAAACATGGCTTTTTAAGTGGGAAACGCTCTACTGAAAATGCGTGCAAGCCGAACTCCCTGAAATGCATAAGGACCGACCCGTTAAGGCCTTCCTTAATTCAATCTCAGCTATCAAGCCGAATTTTGCAGACATATGGGATATGCACATTGCGCGTGGAGATGAAATTTCACTCCAAGACATTATTTCGCAATTCTGAACATACCATAAGAATACGGCTGCTCAGAAGAAGGCTTAGACAACACAAGCTGTCTTTGTAGGCAGAGACCCTACCCTACAAAATTGCAATCAACAAGGCGAAACGCGGAGTGAGGATGGAAATGGAAATGGAAATGGAGGCGGAAGAAAGCGCGAATTTCCACCATGCCTATGTGACGAAAAGCATCAATGGAAGGAATGTCTCTACATCATGGACTTCCTATGACCACAGAATTAGAAGATGGACGAAGCTATCCTACGGAAGGTACAAGAAGCACTTATAGACAACGATAAGGTGTTCTAAAGGAACAACATTAAGCATGTCTACAAACGAACTCGCGATGAGTAGTAGAAGAATAAGGGTAAATCTTCTCGTACAAATGGGAAAGGACCTCGTATAAATGAAGGAGGGAACCAACTACCTGCAAACTTTGCTACAATTGATTGTATGAAAAGAAAAGTGCATAGTACGAAGAGTACTAAGAAGATTCTAATGAGTTTCGCGACTCATAATGCTACTACGACTTAGACAAACAAGAATAGCTCTTAGACAATCAAAGGGAATGCCCACTTTGATAATCAAAAGCGCATAGACAATTGGCTAAAGCAACATATAGATGTTCTGAGAAGATACGAAGATCTGAAGTCATCGTCCTACCTTACTTATAAAGAGAAGTATGCAAAATACGGACTTGCGAAGAGCACCATTCTCAACAGTGGGTCTATAACACACATTTGCAATGATCGATCGCGCTTATACGACTATGTTAAACAGAAAGGATCGATGCTTGTAGGCAAAGCAGAGTGTCAGATCCTAGGATACAGAAAAGTTCGTCTTACTCTGTTAGAACCTCGAGGCGTAAAGGAAATCACACTTCATAATGTCGCATACATACTAGGCTTCCTCACAAATATCGCATCGCTCGACTAGATGAATGCAAAGAATGTACACTGGGATTCTCGAACGCGTGAGCTCTACCATAAGAATGGGGTGCTCTGCTACACACCACGATATTTTAGACAAACAGTCTTATAATACGTTCTAATCAATGCAACATTCTTCGTACAAATGAAAAATGATCTCGGACAAACAGAGGATAAGAACATCCAAGCAGCCATAAGCACTAGGAATGATCCCCTAAAAGAAGTAGGCTTAGTATGAGAAGCTAGCCCTACAAAAGAGGAGAACTTCGTACGAAAAGTACAAGCTTCATACGAACCCATAGAGGCCTCGTATGAACATACAGGAGCTTTGTACGAACCTCACACGACCCTATTCTCGTCCTGAAAGGCAAGAGTCCTTAAGGGAACACTACAAGAATGGCATGAGAGAATGGGACACCTAAACCATCACGCTGTCACAAAGCTACAACAAGCTTAGGGGGTGGAAATCACAAATAAGGAATTTGATGAAAACTGCGAAACTTGTCGACTTGCAAAAGCGTAACGGATAATCTCACAGATCCTGACCACTCGATTAACTATACCATATGAGAAGATCCACTTTGACCTTATTCCTATATATAAAGGGTACATATTTCACATAAGCTGCGATGCCCTCGGAATGAATCACCTATAGATCCTAAGTGACAAGAAAGAGCAAACCTTAATCAACACTCTTAGCAACTTCATTAATCTCATACGGACTAGATTTACTCTTACCGTCTGGACCCTACAAACAGACGACGAACAGGCACTTGGAAATGCATTTCATGCATTCGTACGATCACTTGGTATCATTGTACAAAACTCTGCGCCATATAGTCAGTCGCAAAATGGGAATGCAGAACGGAATGGACAGGTCCTTATAGTCCACGCGCACACACTCGTAATTGCATTAGGATTACCTCTACATCTACAAAAGGAAATGTATATGGCCACATCCTATATCCTTAACAGATCACCACAAGAGCGACTAAAATGGAAGTCACCATATCAAGCGCTTATAGAATGGCTTAAATGGACGACTCTGCTACCACTCATGCAAATGCACAAGTATGGCTGTTTAGCCTACCCACACATTAACAACCAACCAAAGCTTGATAGACTAAACCCATGAGCGGAAATCGGGTTTCTAGTAGGATGGTAGTCCTCGAACATTTACCATGTATAGATTCTGTCACAGAACAAGGTTATCTTCTCACGTGATGTTACCTTTAATGAGGAAGGGAAATGGGACTTAAAAAGAGAGTACAACCCTATATTGCTATATGAAGACATCGATCCTACCTTCATAGAATTGCTAGAGAAGGAGGCAGAAGTGGACGACATTAATGAACTCTAAAGGGACTATAAGGAAATGGATATATCTTCTCGGACAAACAGAATCTCACTTCAGCCAAATGGTAGGAACAATCAAAACCAGGAAACCAACACTAGCAATGATCATCTGAGAAATGTTCATGATAGTCTAAGAAGTCTTAACACGTAATGCGTGGACTCCCATACAAATGAGGGACCTAAGACAACTCTTCGTACAAACGATGAATTATCTCGTACAAACGAACAGGACACTCCTCTACAAGAACAAAGCCATGAGAATGATCGTACGAATGAAATTCATGATAGTACAAATGAGGTTAGCATTCCTACGAAAGAAAGCGCACCATGGCCTACACCTAACCTATCATCACCTATCCCGTAATCAGAACATAAGGATGAAGATGATGATATAGATGAATTAAGCATCATGTATCAACCACAACAGGAAGGAAATATCCGAAGGCAAGCCTATCATGCGACCCTAGATAACCTCTTGCAAGGCTTATCTTTCTACACGGCTTTTAATGCAGCACAAGCACGAGTCCATCAACGGGACCTACCCCTTGCACCTACGACTGAGAAAGGGTTAAACACACATTAATATAGATGGGAGTTTATAGAGGCGAAGAACCTTGAGTTTTATGACCTCGCGCAACGCGACACATTTATTTTAACACCTTGGAAAAAAGCAAACCTCGCAAAACTTGTGCCTATAAAATGGGTGTATACATATAAGACGGATGAAAATGGCTTCTTTGTGAAGTGTAAGGCTCGACTCGTTGTCTGAGGTGACTTACAACACTCATCGGACTTTAATGAGGTCTATGCAGCTACTCTAGCAGTGCGCATCTTCCGACTCACGATGGCACTTATGGCGTACTTCGACATGGAAGTGCGACAGTTCGATGCTGTAAGCACGTTTACGAACGCAGATATGGATGAAACGGTATATATACTAATTCTAGAAGGGATCGTATGAATGACAGAAGGTTCATACGAACCCCAAACTCATTGCTTCCAACTTCAGAAAGCCTTATATGGGTTGAAGTGATCACCATTACTATGGTATCAACATATATAAGAGACACTCCTACAAATGGGGTTTAAGGGCACGCGTGATGCGCCTTGTCTTTTTATGCAAGACGGAATCATCATATGTTTCTATGTAGATGACATCTACGCCTTATACTTTAAGGATAAACAGAAGGAATATAATGAGTTCTAACGAACACTTCATGAGCGATACGAACTTCGGGAGCTAGGAGAGCTCGAATACTTCCTTGGAATCTGCATTGTCTGAAACCAAGAGCAACGATAGGTTTGGCTATGTCAAGATCAATACATCAAAAAGATCGCTTGGAAATTCAATGTCATGGACCATTAGAAGGTCAATACACCTATGGAAGTAAAAGACTTCGTGAAGAATGTAGAACAAGCATCTAAGGCCACGATACATTATTATCAACAGAGGATAGGATCGATCATCTATACTACGATAATTACTCAACTAGATGCATCACGCACAGCACAAAAGCTTGCAGAATTCATGCAAAACCTAAGTCCAACTGACGAACAGGCAGTAAATCAATGCATCGCCTACCTCTACTAGACGAAGGATTATGGATTACTCTATGCATGTGATCGTACGAACCCACAGAATGTTCGTACGAACCTACTACAAGAACTACGAACCTTAATACCTACTAATGCAGGGGGTGAAGGGGGTGCACAACTCACAGAAACGTTAATATCTTCTTGGACAAACAAGAATAATTCCTGTACAAATGGACTAGATGAATGTTATGAGGAAGAGAACCCTTAGAATGATCGTCTGAAACAGAATGTTGATTATACGAATGAAAGTAACATGTTTGAAGAAGGGGTGTTCTAAGCTACATTAGATGCATCATTTGCAGATGACACTAAAATGCGACAGAGTATAGAAGGGTACACCTTCTATCTATTTAACTCCCTTATAGATTAGTAAAGCTTGAAACAGAGGACTGTTGTAAGGTTAACGACTAAAGTAGAACTACTCGCTCTATCGCGTGTGATAACTCAACTATATTAGTAGTTACAAGTCTTTGACCAAATTGGTCTTAAGACATATGAACACCCCTCTATAGAGTGCGACAATGTGTAAACAGTCTGACTTATGGTCACAGATGCACCTAAGTTAATGATGAAGTTATAACACATTAACATACACTAAAGTTGGCTTTAGCAAGAAGTTCAAAAAGGAACGGTTGATGTTAAATGGATTCCTATGAGGGCGATGCCTGCAGATGGCTTTACTAAAGCCCTACCACACCAAAAGCATGAAGAGTTCATGAAAATGATTAGATTAGTCCACGTCTCAAAATTAGAGAGTGGTACTAAGGGGGTGGATGGAGAACCCCTTCGTACAATCTAAGAAAGGGTTTAGACAATCATACCTAAAGGTGTACAATGACCATATAACATGATAAAACGTTTGTACGAACTGTATAAGGATAGTCTAAAGTATACTAGCAGGTTATATCAACTTTCCTTGCTATACATTTCATATGTTATTTCATTATAAATGCCTTGATCTTTTCAGTCTTTACAACAAGAAAACAATATTAAAACACAAAAAACAAAGAGAAAATAAAGTCTTATTAAGCTATGGAAGCCAGAAGACTAAGAATACAAAAAAAAAAAACAAGACTAGGCGCGAGTAAGGGCCTAGTGATAGAGGACCTTGAGATGAGAAATCTCAGCCTCATAAAGCTCCTTAGTCTCCTTTAACTCCATGATCTCAGCATCCTTCTCATCAATCAAAACCCAGAAATGCGCAAACTCAATGATGATCCCATGTTGTAAAACAGACTTAGCAACAAGAGGGTCACCTGAGACCTCACGCTCTAGAGCAATGGCACACATAAGTGAATATTCAAGAGGGCGTGGTCTAATGGTACCAGCCTTAGTCTTAGCAATGGCAGCATCATAGGCATCACGAGCGCGGTTGAAGATAGGACAATCGACTGAGACAGTACTAGCGTGACACTTGTAGTAGTCAGTAGCCCATGCGCAGGCAGTCTAATAGCTAGCTGGGTATATCTTAAGGTTGACGATGTAGTTAACAAAAGCAGTGGATTTTCTAGTGGCGAAGCGCTAGTAGAAGTTCTTGTTAACAATCTCGCCACAAGGGTGGGTGAGAATAGCAAGGAGCTTAGACTTCTTTGAGCCTATAAGCCTAAGTTAGGATCGTACGAATGAAAAGGATCATCGTATGAAGGATAAACATACTAATGAATGAAGAGTAGGACTTGAGAGTTTCAGCCTTAGCCGTAGGGTTGAGAAGATGAGGGTGTTGAACAGGAAGATTGTGTACCATGACAAACTTTGATGGAGGAGGCATCATGAAGAAAGGTGTCACGAGGTGAATCCAAAGGATGATAGAGGTTGAACGTGGTGATGAAAGCGATAACGTACAAGAGGTCTGACTGAAGAAAGGTAGCTAGAATGGGCAATAGAAGGAGCAACCTACCTTTTGGATAATAGAGCTACTACTTAGACAAATCAACTAGGAAGTAGACCTACTTCCATACATACCCTATATATGATTATACGAAGCGATACTTAATACTACGAAAAGTTATCACCACCTTACTTTCATTACCTACTACAAAATAAGAAATTGTACCCTATTTAGCCATATAGGAAACCACTTTAGCTAATCATATACAAGATATATATAGAGCTTGTAAGCCTATAGAATGATTCTACGAAGGATATGTGGTTTGTCTAACAGGAAGTTAGAAGTTTCAGTCGTACCTATTTTACGCCTTAACGCTCTTACTTCTACTACACTACAACTTCTTAGACTATATGAAAGACCCTTAGATAATGGGTTATAAGACATAATTTAAGTCACAAAAGTCATAGAAAGGATTGTCTAAAGAATATATTAATTCTACGAAAGCTATAACTACGCATTCTCAAGCTCCTCTTAGAGTCTCTTAACATCAGTCTAGGCCTTATGGAATAGAGCCAAAACTCCATCCTAAAGGCGATGGAGGCAGTAGTCATTAGGAGCAGTCTGCTCCTATAACAACTCCTTAAACACCACCATGTAACCATCTATATCCTAAACAGAAGGGTGAACTTAGAGAGTTCTAGCCATTAGGCGATGGCAGAGAGTAGTAGACACCTCAACAGAACACTCTACTAGACAATCATGCTACTTAATAGCAGTAGTAGTAGAACACTTGTGAGAGTCACCTACCTAGGCACAGGAGGCGTAATACCTAGCAGGGAAGAGCTTAGGGCAGACTACCACATGCTTAAAGTAAGGGTACTACTACTTAGAGGTATAACGCAGACAGGAGGCATCAAGAACGATGTGGCCATAGGAGTAGGCGAGTAGAGCAAGCAACTTCGACTTCGTAGAGCCTAAGAATTGTTAGTACGAACCTATAGTATGATCCTACAAAGGATCAACTTACTAGACAAGCTGTTATACTTAGCAAGAGTCTTAGCCTTAGCTTTAGCATCTACGTGTGTAGGGATGAGAATTAGCAGGGCCTAAGCTACCACAAATTTGTTTGCAGGTGACATAGTTAAGAGTTGAAAGTTGAGGAAAGGAAACAAAGTGTGCAGAAGTACTTCTAATAGTAAAGCCTGCCTTAGAAAGATGAAGAAGAAAGGAAGCCCTTGAGTGAGAAGAAGCCCTCCTATATATACACCTTCCTTGGAGTGTGTGATCTAGAATCACTAGTGTGATCTAGAATCACTGATCTAATCTGCCGAACCATTTGGACGATTGGCCGAGTCAAAACACGTGATTGGCTGACTGCTAGAGTGATCTAGGATCAGCTCTATGTGTAGATCACAACAAACAAACAAACACTAAGAAGCTGAGGGGGTGTGTTAGAGTGGCAATGCACGTGACATAGAAGTCACGTGTACACAAACAAATAAGTGCCCATACAATCATGCATGTGATAACCTAGAACACGTGTAGGTGTACACAACTGCATAACCACGTGGTAACCTAGGACACAGGTTGTAGAAGGTAAAAACCACGTGATAACCAAGACCACGTGTAGATTAGTACGCTAGTAGGTGTTGGCTTTTGCGGCTCTCGGTTCGGGAGGA